>WBNH01008721.1:693904-723908 GCA_013401255.1 Urocolius indicus | reverse complement strand
CTCTGCCCTGGTGAGGCGTCACCTGGAGTCCTGTGTCCAGTTCTGGGCTCTCCTGCTCAAGGAAGACAAGGAACTTTTAGGAGTCCAGTGCAGGGCCACCAAGATGACCAGGGGTCTGGAACATCTTTCTTAAGGGGAAAGGCTGCAGGAACTGGGTCTGTTCAGATTGGAGAAGACGACACTTAGTGGGAGCCTCATTAACACAAGTATTTAAAGGGTGTGTGTCAAGAAGATGGGACAGCACATTTTTCTGTTTCCTCCAGTGACAAGAAAAAGGATAATGGACATAACACAAAAAGTTCCACTGAAACTTAACGAAAAACTTCATTACTGTAGGGAGCCCTGGCACTGGCTGCCTAGGGAGGGTGTGGAGCCTCCTCTAGAGATTTCAAAACCCACCGGGATGCATTTCTGTGTGACCTGATTTAGGTGGAGCTGCTTTAGCAGAGAGCTTGGACTAGACAATCTCTAGAGGTCCCTTCCAACCCCTATCATTCTGTGATTCTGTGATTTTATGAATAAAGACCTTTTACTTGACTAGGTAGGACAGCTGTAAAAAACACTTTCTGTACTTTCTGGTGTGTGTGAAATGTAGTTTGGACTAATGGAAGAAATACTACCTTGATCTAAAAATCCTACCTTGTCTTTATTCATAGGCAATCAAAGCTACAAAAGCTGATTTTGACAGTTTGGAAAACTGACATACAGATGTTTCAGCAGTACAATCTTCCACCAGTATACAGCATCCAAAAATCCTTACATTGATATGCTTATCATTTTTACTGTAGGCAAATCATCACCGAACTATCCAGAAAGCAAGCATGTAGGACAGCAATTCAGCATCAGAGGGGAACAGGAAGTAGCACTTGTTTGCAACTTGCATACAAGTTAATGAAAGCAGTTTACAAACTTCACCGAAATTCAGCCTCACCACAAATCTGTAAGGTTGGGAAAAGTTATTACCATTATTTCCCAGATGAGAAAGCAGTAACAGAGGCATAGGTCACCAAAAGATACTGACAGAGTTCAGAGTACTGCTCCACTAGTTTAAATTCACTCCCACATTTAACCACTAATACAGTCAGGATGCTCTGGCAATCGAAAAGAGCTTTCTAAACATTCACATGTATATCTACAGTGATCATCTGTGCAACAAGTGCAATTGGTTTCAACATAGCTATTCCTCTCCTGCTGAAAGAGCTTCGCTAAGAAGCCTCACAGAGATACGGCTGAAACTTGCAGACCAGCTGGCTGCCTAATGTCTTAGTCCTGAGCCAACTTCTTCTTCCAGGATCTATTTTCTAGGGGACAAAACAGATGTACCACAGCTGGACCACCACCTCTGAGTTGTTCTCAAACCACTGGATTCAGATTATGTTTACAGCAATACATCTGCAGCCATTAATTCAAATAATATATTTCCATTAAAACACATATTTGAATATTTGTCAAATTTCATTTCCATTATGTATATTTGGCTGTGCCTTTCATCTCATGCCTATGACAGGAAGCTCAGAAGACTAGGACTACACTCTTCAGGAAGCAAGAGCTTGCTATCTAAGAAACAGATAAGCCAGCCCAAAATCCCAGCACTGGGCCCTTGGACGTGCAATGAGCTAGTTACTGCTGCTACTCATTTGTACGCTGAGGCCCCTACTCATTGTGGTGCCCTGGGCATGTTTCTGAAGAGGTCCACCTCAAGGTAGGGCTGTAAGCCAGTTAAGAACTCAGCTGGGGACTGGCTGTGGGCTGAATCCTAATTCACTTATAGAACGGCATTCCCAGAGAGGAAACCTTTAATGGTATGACTTTCAGGCTTTTTTTCTAGGGTAAAACTCACTAGACAACAGTTAATGCTTGCTGTATAATGCTATTTCCATTACCACATTCAATGTAAGAGGTGGTAGAATTGAGAAGATCTAGTTTATTGTATAACTGTATAATTACTGACAACAAATACTACTTGGACTCGGTCACATTGTGCCTCAAAACTTTATGTTGGTGGGAAATTGCTTATATCTTCAGATAGCATAATAATTTTTGTTAATATTACACATCAAATGCAGTTAAATGACATTCTCATGGGCACCATCTGACTGCTTGGCTTTCTGCAAGCCTTTTTTTTCCCTGCAAGGCAATGAATCTCTGATGCTGACAATTTGCTCAAGAGCATACCTTCTTTGCAAATGCAGGAAGCATCTCTGAATTACTCTCAGGGTTGTGTTATTTAACATTCAAAGTCTTGCCAAAATACATTTGCCTTGAGCTCTATTTTTCTATTTCTGTAATATTATGGAAACACTAACAGAGTTTAAAAAGTAAAACCCAAACAGGAATGATAAATACTTACCACTTGGCTTATATCGTATCCCCAAGGAAGAAAGAGAACTCCTGTGTTATATTTCTCCCAGTGTGAACACATAAAGTTAAACAAGACAATGCTTAAATATATATACATTGTATATATAGAAACTCCAGTCTTCCCATTGTCACGGGAACAGACAGAAAAAAAAGAAAGCACAAAAATGGAGGTAGCCCAGCTATCCAGCCCATGGTCAAATAATTCTCCTAGAGGAGTACTGGACTGAGTCCTTCGAGCATGTTTCCCATCTATGGAGTCTAGAAGGATTGGGAAAGGAAAATAAATAAAGAATTAGAGTGCACCAAAAGGAGTAGCTTTCTTCACATGCACTTCACTCCTGCCATATACAACATTTTGGAAAAATACACCAATGAAAGCAAACTGTGGCATAAACGGCCCTTTCAACACCAACAAGTCAGGATTGCTCGTAAAAGATTTGCTTCCGTTATCAAATAATTTTTCCATCCTCACCTCAGCTCTTAAACTAAACACCACATTCCTTACAAGCTTTAGGAAGACATTAATAATTACTTGCCCCCAGTGGTCTTTAAAGACTTTTATGTTTCTCAATGAAAGTGCTGCAAAGGGTGCCTATGACTTCTGGCCTGTCCATCGGTGTTGCAGACCCACTAAGACTTCAGACCACTTGTGGAGTAGAATCACTACAGCATTGAGGTTGTTTGATGCTAAATACCATAATGACTGTTACCTTGTAGCCTCAAGGAGAAAATGTCACAGAATTTATTTGTGTGTGCCTACATGAAGTCTTTTGAGTGGAATCTTAGGATACAAGAAATGTCAGCGTGCCCACGTGGCCAAGAAGACCAGGCTTATATCAACATCCTGGCTTATATCAACAATAGTGTGACCAGCAGAGCCAAAGAAGTGATTGTCCCCCAGTACTCAGTGCTGGTGAGGCCGCACCTCAAATACTGTGTTCAGTTCTGGCCTCCTCACAAGTAGGTGCTGAAGTGTGTCCAGAGACAGGTAACGAAGCTGGTGAAGGGTCTGGAGAATACGTCTTATGAGGAGCAGTTGAGGGAACTTAAGTTGTTTAACCTGGAGAAAATGAGGCTCAGATGAGACCTTCTCATTCTCTACAATTACCGGGAAGGAGGTTGTATTAAGTTGGAGGTCGGTCTCTTCTCCCAAGTAACAAGCGATTGGATGAGAGGAAATGGCCTCAAGTTACCCCAGGGGAGGTATAGATTGGATATTAGAAAAAAAAAATCTTCCCCAAAAGGGTTGTCAAGCACTGAAACAGGCTGCCCAGGGAAGTGGTTGAGTCCCCATCCCTGAAGATATTCAAAAGACATGTAGATGTGGCACTTAGGGACATCGTTTAGTGGTGGAGGTGGCAGTGCTGGGTTTATGGTTGTATTCATCTTTTCCAACTTAAATGATCCTATGATTCTAAGGAGAGTTAAGGTGAGTCATGTTAACATTTAAGTGCTTGAAAGATGCCCAAACGCTGTACTGGATCTCACTCTGAGGATGCAGTTGGACAATACGGTTTGAGTCAATCTGTGAGTTCACTGCTGTTGGACAGGGAAGGACTTGCAGCCTGCTCAGCTGGTGGAAAGACAGCAAACATTATAGGGTTTTTTTCTGGGTCATTGAACAGAATTGGTGCTGTGAATGGTACAAAAAAACAAGGAGATGGTACAAGGGAGAGGCAGTGAATGCAGGGAGGAGGAAGGGGGTCAGGCAGCTGTAACCTTTCTTAGCTGTATTGTCAAACCATACCCTTGGTCTCTTCTCTGAGACTGCTGGTGAGGGAACAGAAATATTTTCTTCTTAAAGTTAAGCATAAATATGCCTCTGAACTTCTTGGTAAAAGGTACACAGAACAAATCTTATATATTACTTCTTGTTTTCTTGAATCTTGCAATAACATCGATTTTTTTTCTTTTTACTACTACTTGGAAGGTGCTATAGCTAACAATGATTAGCATTAATAACACAAAAATAACTAGGGATACAACTAATCAGAGTGATACAGAAGACTCCACAGCTGCTGTGGATCAAGTGCTACTTACTTCTCCAGATTATTTGGCAGTACTCTGAGGGAGTTTTTTAATGTAAATATACTTGAGGGATCTAAAGTAGGAAAACATGAGATTTCATTTTATATCATGTCCCTATTGTAATACCTAAACAGCTGTGAGATATCCTCTGCTCAAATACTAAACTCTTGATCAAAGATCTCATAGAGGATTTCACATATGTCTTGTCCCCTTCCACATTCTCTCTCCATTAACATTGTCACTGAATTGTTGGCATCTTATGTCTCCTAAGTGTAAAGGCTGAGAGACCTGGGGTTGTTCAGACTGGAGAAAAGACTGAGAGGGGACCTTATGAACCTAAAGGGAGGGCATCAAGAGGATGGGGCCAGTCTTTTTTCTGCATTGCCCAGTGACAGGACAAGGGGCAATGGGCACAAACTGGAACACAGGAAGTTTCACTTGAACATGAGGAAAAACTTCTTTCCTCTGAGGGAGCCCTGGCACAGGCTGCCCAGGGAGGGTGTGGAGTTTCCTTCTCTGGAGGTTTTCAAAACCTGCTTGGACACGTTGCTGTGTGACCTGACCTAAGTGAGCTGAACTAGATGATCGCTAGAGGTGCCTTCCAACTCTACCATGCTGTAATTCTGTGAATATAAACATCCCTGTATAGTATATGGTCTTTAATATTTCAAGAACAACTATCTCAAATCAGAGAGACCTCAGTTACAGGGACAATACTTTTTAAATTAGAATGATAAAAGATTGTTCTGTTCATAAATTATTTTACATTTGCACAAAATAGTACTCACATTAGACACTAAAATATGTACCTCAGAGAAGGAGTGGTTTTCATCTTGTAGGGACATTTTAGTCAAAAGAGTTAGGCTTATAATGTTGTCATGAAATACAGTACTTAAGATTATAATGGATATGAGGAAATCTATAATAAGATACTAATATAATATAAAAGACAGAAATTGTATAACACAAATGTAAAATTTGACTTCCACAAATCTTTACCTACATTTTCCATGTGGTTCCACTAGTTTTTTAAGAGACTGAAAATATTTCCTGGTTTAGATTTCAGTTTGAAAACATTCATGCCAATAATGGTGTATTTTCAGTAGTGGACAGACACTATCCCATGCCTCCACTGCTTTAAGATTATTATGTTACAATTTTATCTCATGAAGGTTCATGAATCTTCATTTTTACAGAAGTTTATATAACTTTTAAATAGTGGAATTCAAAATAACAGCGAAGAGCATTCCACTTTACAGAAAGGGAAAAGATACCAAACCACCTTAACAAAGGCAGTGGAGGAGGGGAAGTGCAACATGATAGGAAATTTGGAGAGAATAACTGTCATTAAAAAGAAGCTGAGAGGGGTTAAAGTTGCATATTTAGTTAGTTATTATGGTTCTCTGCAGTCTTCCAAAGGGAAAACTTTGGCCATGCAGAATTAAACCTGAGACTAAATATTTCATTAAGTGGCTTGGACAGCAGACACAAAAATCTACATATACATCAGTTCATTATGGCTTTGACTGTCAACATCATAGTCCCCATCTTCCAAGTATTACAAACTATAGGCCTCACTGGCAAATAACATCTACATTAAGAATCTCACAAGCTGAATTTTCTGGGATCTCATACGCTAATAGCTCCAATATGTGGTTCCCATTTATGAAACAATAGATGCTTCATTAAATTCCCTACAATTACATAAATAATGATTTTCACAAAAGAAGCTGCTGCTTCTGCTAATGATTATAGAGAGCTCTTAAGGAAATCTGACTGGTAGTCAGCTTCAAGGGATGGTTGTCTCAATTATTTTTATAGTATAAAGAAATTACAGTCAAAATAATTTTGGCACAAACTCACCACTTGAATAGAAATGGCAAGGCACTTGCAACACAGAGGGAGGTGTCTGCACAAGGAGATGTGGCACTACATGCACAAGGAGAGGCGCTACATGCATGGGCCTGATACCAAAAGAGGCCAGCATCTTTGCACAAAACTGCAGTGTACATATAGAATACATTTCTATCTAGCCTAAGTATCTTAACCATGACATGCAATTGTCTGGCTACACTCTGTAATGCAAGGCCTTGTAAGAATCAGCTCCAAAAGAAAGCGTATGTTTACACAGCACAGTGCAGTCCACAGAAATAGGCCACCCTATTTATGTTTCTCCCCAAAAAGTAAAAATGGAATATGACACTGAATATTAGATATTATAGGTGTTATGGTAGAAAAGCAACAACAGGAAAGAAAAAAAATGATACTTCATCTTCCTAAGAAGCTCAGGCCTGTCATCAAATTCATACCATCTCTCCTGATACACAACATAAGCACTGAAGAGCCTAATAGGTTAAAACACAGTAATACATTCATTTTCCTTTGTCTCTGCTTTGCCTTGTATTTTTCCTGTCCTGGAAAGCACCTTCTGCTTAACACAAGTGTCAGGGAGCTTCTCATTGTTGAGGGATATGCACTTCTATGAAAGCCAACAGCAAAGACTGCTGCTACATAATGGTTTTCATTGTTCTAAGACAATTTGAACTTTCAAGAGAGATAAGAGCAACAATCATAAAACCTCTTATGTATCACTAAGAACTGGAGAGGGCTTAAGCCTTATGGCTGGTTTTTATGTTGGGTTTGTTTTCTTTTTTTTTCCATCTCAGAGAACTAGTACATAAACCTATATGAAGACAGCAGATGTGTATATTATTTCATTGTACTTTACCTAAAGCATAAGCACAAAAGGTAGTAAAAGCACTGAACAGCCACACCCAGGTGGGAACACGTCCAGGACTGGTACCTGAAACACATTGGGTAGCGAGTCAGTGTAAATGTGGTTAATGTCAAAGAAATCCACTGAGCTATTCATATACATGCAAACAAGCTGCTAGTGACTAGCCCACTATATCAAATAGACCGAAACACTTGGTTTTGACCTTGAGTCACTAGTGAGCTCTGCCAAAGAAGCAACGAGCAGGCTTGAATGTGCTTATACTGTAAAAGAGAAAGGACAAGATAGATGTTTTTAGGTCCTGAAATTAGTATTGCACAAAATAATGACAGTAACTAAGCAAAAAATTTCACAGGTAATGGCAAGACTGTCCCTCAACAAACCAGTTAATGTTTATGTAATAGCTAAACACAAAAAAACCTGAACCAGAATGATCATGATTATTAATGCCAAAGTGGGGTTTGTGCAGCATTTTCACCATACAGATCTGACCAGGAAATTTTTGTCCTTAAGCTAGGACAGAGATTAGCACCTTTTTTTTTTTCTCCCCTTGAAAAAAGGAAAAGAAATGTAGATTGGACAGAACCCAGGGTTCCATTATTGCTCTGCCGATATCTGTAACCCACAGTTACTGTTGCTCTTTTAAAGAAAATCAATCCTTTTTTCCAAAGAGCATTCTATTTAACTTGAACATCATCCAATAAGAACTACATCCGTGCTAAACAACCCTAAATGCAGAGCCCTCTCAGATTTCTGGCAGGGAAAACAGAACACAGGGAATACCTCGATGCAGAGGTGTGTCCAGGAGATGCCAGTACCTAAAGCTATGCCCCAGCCACCTCTCTCTCAATGCCTCATCTTGCCACTCTGAAATAAAATATGGCAATTTCTGACTCCTAGCTGCAGATTTTGAAACTGTAGAATGAAAACCATCTGTCCAGGAAATTAAGACTTTTATTTCTGATCCTAGGTATGAGATTGATATACGATACTCAAAAGGCTCATTAGTCTGCACGAACGTTTTCAATCAGTTGAGAAATAATGGGTGCTGTTCTCGTGTGAAACTGAGAAGAAGCTTGCAAACTACACATAGACGTCTCACCTCTAACAGACTTAATGAGCATTTCAAGTTACGTCAAGTTCAAGGTGTACCTACTGGGAATGTGGCAAAACAAAATTATTCCCTTAGAAGACCTGTGCTGGATGCTCTTTTAATACAGAATTTAGTAAATATAAGCTGCATTGATTAAAAAACACAAAGTGATGGGGCCAGATTAACTACATAACATGCTGGTCCTGAAAACTTAATGCTCATGCAAGATAATTTTTGAATCAAAACTGCTAACAAATATTCTAGCCTCTAGAATTATTATGATAAATGTACAGCTATAAGAAATTAAAAGCAGCAAAAAAATCAAAAGGGAATTGCTTTGGGAAATAAAATTGTTAAGTCTTCACCTAAGTGTCTAGCTTAAAGAAAAGCAAATATTTTTATATATTAAACATTTAGGTGATGCTTACTACTTTCTGTAGTAAGCTTCAACAGCTGGTCTAAGAAGCCCAGAACTGAATGTGCCATATGCTCAGGAGCAATCAGCTCTAAAAAGCTTTTGACTTGGTCTATCATGAGGAGGAAATATGGACTTGGACTCTTTCAAGAGACAATTATTTAGAAATTATTTCTTCTTGTCTAGAAGCAGTCTTGAAGTGGGGAGGCGAAGCAATGAAAGAGAAATTAGCTCGTTAAGGCATCAGTGTAGGTATTAGGAAATGTGAAACCAATTAAAATTTTACAGAGAACATTAGGGTGGATTTTGACTGTGTATTTAAATCCTGGAATCCATTTGAAATAAAATGAGGTATTACCACAGACTTCAAGCAGCATATGCTGAAACCCTTGTTTAGGGATGAAATTAAATATGATTTTTCAATACAATTATCTAAATTTATAATGCCATATGTGAGGTCATATTCTCCTATACGCACAAGCAGCCTCATTAAGGGAATCATAGAATGGTAGGGTTGGAAGTGACCTTTAGAGATCACCTAGTCCAACCCCACTGCAGAAGCAGGGAATATTCAAGTATCTGACACCTCCCTGCATCATTCAGAAGTATGACATAACCAGGCCACTAATTCTGAAAAATTACAACATGAAGATATTTACCTGAGGCAGTGTAGTCCCAGTCATAAAAAGATATTAGAAAATAATTCACTAAAATCATGAGAAATCCAGAGAATGTTAACAAGTTGGGAGCAATCCACAAAGGCACTATCTGCAAAAGAAAAATCATGTTTCAAATTGCAAGTGCTATTTTAATTCCTTATTTTTATTTTTTTTTTTAACCAGGAAAGGAGAAGCTTGTATACAAAATCAGCAACGTTCAGATTGCTGCATATCTTCCCATTTTAAAATTCAAATACAGTTTTCATGTCTGAAATCTATTTTCAAATATAATCCTTTTACCTGATCCTTGTGACTGCAGCAAAAATGACATTTGAAAATGTTTTATTTCCTATGTTATACACTATGCTTCTTTTCCCACCCACCAAGGAAAGCTTCTCACAACTGTGTATATCACAACTGAAAGAGGACTGCAGCACCCCAGTGTGGTAACTCAGCATCCACGTGGCAGGTTTTTTTAAGCATTCTGTTGCCACGATATAACAACGAAATTCCCTCTTCTAACATGTGTCAATAATTTGCAACTCAAAATACCAACAAAACCAGACACTGAGCGTGTTACATTTTTACACTCAGAATATCTCCTTGTTACAACTAGCTCCCTGCTTCTCTAGACAGTAACTTTCCGCAGGGTCTCCCTCTTCAGTCATTAATTATAAAAACTCCATTAATGCATTTTACTTCGTAGAGTGCCAAAAAGGAGACTCTTATCTTCACCTAAGCCTCTAACTCTTTGTCCCACTAACCGCTCTCAGCTATTAATTCCCTGTGGCTTTAAGGTATTCTTTGCACTGCAACAGGGGTCTTCTTTGGTAACACTCTTCCCAAGTAACAGTTTCTCCAGAGTATTTTTTGAAATAGCACACACAGCTTTCCACATGGTTTTTAGACAGAAAATATTAAATCGTTTATTTATTTATATTGATTTATATATTTGCAGAAATATCAAGTATCAACCAGAACCATCACTTAAACACAGTAACAATATATTCAAAATACAGGAATATTGGAGGCTTACAATAAAATTCTTTGGAGTGTCTAAGGACTGAAAATGTACATAAGGTATTTTGACATTACAAAATATTATAAAATAATATTGAAAAATAAGCTAAATAATTTCAGATACTAATAATAGTTTTGATATCAAATGTTTTATTAACCTGTTTGGACTGGGTAGATGAACAGGCACATGAATCTGTCTCATCTGACAGATGACTCTGCATTAATTTGTATATGTCTTTACATTTCCTCTATCCCATTACTACATTAAAACATTGCATAGAAAATTTCAGTGCTTGGACTGATTAATTCTTCTGACTAGATCCTCTTTTTCTACTACAGAACAATTAATAATATTCAGGAGAAACTGTGCAACTGATGTTGTACAGTGTAAACTTTTAAACATCCTCCTGACACTCCTAAGTGTTTTCCACCTACATTTCTTAGATGTTTTCTTTAATAATATTGGGGAAAATATAAAATCTGTTGTTTTCCTTATGATGAAGAATTTATCACTACTTTAAAAATACTGCATATCTACTCTTATATTATTTAAAGTATATCATGTAATGCATACAGCAGCAGCAACAACAACAAAATTAACATATCTACCATTTTGAGTCTTCAAAAGCCCAATTCTAAATTCCTAAGAACAAGTGACAGAAAATGTTCCCTGAAGGTCTTTTTTAGGAGAAAACTCAGGAGAAACCCTTCACTGCACAGTCCTCTCTTCTTACACTGACTGCATGTTCAGCATGCAGCAACAGCAGCGCATCCTCTAATTTTGCTACCTAGGAATGCAGAAACCTTTTAAGATGGAGGCTTAGTATGAATTGCCTGCTGTGGAATGTATCTGATGTCTGTGACCCTCCATGAAATAAGAAGGGCAGATGCTGAAGAAATTCTGGATTGGTCTCTTTTAGTTTAAAACAAAATATTATGTTAACACAACCTGTGGATGAACCATTTATAAGGATATACTGATGCCATTGAATGTTTTGATCTAAAATGGCTGATTTCTCTTGCATAATTCATAATAATTGTTGACTATTAAATAAAGTGGGGGCCATAAATGTCTGCTTTCTAATTAGGCCCATCATTCTAAATACTCAATGTGTCATTATTATTGCGAGAAACTATTTACGCTTACACGGTGCAAACATGAAGATGATATTTTAACCTTTCTTGCTAAGATGCTGTATTTTAAGAAGGAAAACATCAAAGATGTTGTTACACTTATAATCCCTTTGGCTAGTAGACACGCCATGAAAAACAGCTACGATAGATCTATCCTCAGGAAAACAACCTCTCCCATGTTATGCCCTAAGCATACTCTTGCCCTCACCAAACCTAATCTGTCTAGGTATTTGGAAAGTATTCCAGACGGAAAAATCCTTTTGTTATATTTAATGCCCCTTATTCTTTTGGTTGGCATTACACTAGAATCATAGAGTAAAATCAGAAAATCATTTAGGTTGGAAAAGACCTTTAAGATTGAGTCCAACCATTAATCTAACACTGCCATATCCACCACTACACCATGTCTTTAAGCATCACATCTACATGTCTTTTGAATATCTCCAGGGATAGGGACTCAACCACTTCCCCGGGCAGCCTGTTCCAATGCTTGACAATCTTTTCAATTAAGAAATTCTTCTTAATCTAAACCTCTCCTGGCACAACTTGATGCCATTTCTTCTCATCCTATCATCTGTTATTTAGGAGAAGAGACCTACCTCCACCTCTCTATAGCCTCCTTCCTGGTAGTCATAGACGGTGATACATGTCCCCTGAGCCTCCTCTTCTCCAGGCTAAATAACCTCAGTTCTCTCAGCCACTCCTTATCAGACTTGTTCTCCAGACCTTTCAACAGCTTCATTGCTTGTCTTTGGACACACTCCAGCACCTCAATGTCCTTCTTGTAGTGACGGGCTCAGAACTGAACACAGTATTCAAGGTGCAGCCTCACCAGCACTGAGTACAGGGGGACAATCAACCTCCTTGGCTCTGCTGGCCACACTTATTTCTGATACAAGCCAGGATGCCATTGGCCTTCTTGGCCACCTGGGCACACTGCTGGCTCATGTTCAGCTGGCTAGCAATGAACAGTCCCAAGTCCTTTTCTGTCAGCTTTCCAACCACTTTGTCCCAAGCCTGTAGCATTGCATGGGGTTGTTGTTGCCCACATGCAGAACCTGGCACTTGGTCTTGTTGAATCTCATCCAACTCGCCTTGCCACATTGATTCTCCTGTCCAGGTCCCTCTGAAAAGCGTTCCTGTCCCCAAGCAGATGTATGCTCCTACTCAGCTTGGTGTCATCAGCAAATTTACTGAGGGTGCACTCATCCAAATCACTGATAAAGACGTTAAACAAAACAGGCCCCAGCACTGAGCCCTGGGGAACACCACTGAAGACGAGTCACCAACTGGATTTAACTCCTTGCACTATGCCTTTCTGGGTCCAGCCATCTATCCAGTTTTCCAGCCATCGCAGAGTAGGTCCATTCAAGCCACAGGCAGCTAGTTTCTCCAAGATGCTGCTGTGGGAAAAGGTATCAAAAGCTTTATTAAAGTCCAGGTAGACCACATCCACAGCCTTTCCTTTATCCACTAAGCAAGTCGCCTTGTCTTAGGAGATCAGGTTGGTCAAGCAGGACCTGCCCTTCTTAAAGCCATGTTGACTGGGCCTGAATACTTGGTTGTCCTGTATGTGCCTCACAATGGCACTCAGGATGATTTGTTCCACAGCCTTCCCTGGCACAGAAGGCAGGCTGACAGGCCTGTAGTTCCCAGGATCCTCCTTCCAGCTCTTCTTGTAGATGGGCATCACATTTGCCAACTTCTAGTCCACTGAGACCTCCCCAGTTAGCTAGGACTACTGGTAGCTGATGGAAAGTGGTTTGGTGAGCACTTCCATCAGCTCCCTCAATAATTTTGGGTGGATTCCATCCATCCCCATAGACTTCTATGTGTCTAAGCAGTGTAGCACATCACTAACCATTTACCCTGGGCTTCATTCTGACCCCTGTCTCTGTCTCCCAGCTCAGAGGACTCGGTACCCAGAGGCCAGCTGGTCTTACTATTAAAGCCTGAGGCAAAAAAGTCACTAAGTACCTCAGCCTTTTCCTCATCCTTTGTAACTACATATGGCCCCCAGCATTCAACAAAGGACAGAGATTCTCCTTAGCCCTCCTTGTGTTGCTGATGTATTTATGGAAACATTTTTTTACTGTCTTTTACAGCAGTAGCCAGATTAAGTTCTAGTAAGGCTTTAGGTCTTCCAATTTTCTCCCTGCATAAGCTCATGACCTCCTTGTACTCCTACTGAGTTGTCTGTCCCTTCTTCCAAACATCATAAACTCTCCTTTTTTTCCTGAGTACTGTCACTAGCATCATCCTATTTCACAATTCAAAACTTGCAAATTAATTTCCCATGCATGTTGGGAAAATACAGCCTGAAATTTACTAGCACCCTACAGCTTTGTTGAAAATTTTATTTTCTAATCAAACAGTAGAAGTCTAATATATCAATGTGCTGCATGATTCATGCAACTGGAGGTGCCACTGAGGAGAATCATGTCTGCTCTCTGGCAAAACCATTGTATGCTTGAACCTTTTAAAAAACTTAGTTCCACAAAATAGTAACTTCTGTTTTAACCAGTCTACAGTCATTCATGCTAAAAGCCTTAATAAAAACTGCAAATGTTTTAATATATCCACTATCTATTTGTATAAGAAATGGTAAAGTATGCATATTTATATAAAGCTCAGTTCAAACTTGAAATACTCCTTAACTAAGTCACTTGGGACCACTAAAATTCTACTCATGCTCAATTCTAGTGATAAAATCTAAGTCTATAAAGGTAATAGAGAGCAATTAACTGACTTACACGAAGCTGGCACACACCTGTGAATCCCAGTGGGATTTCCTCCTTTTCCTTTCATTGTTTTGCACAAATGTGATTTTTCATGAATAGAAATAGAGGAGAACTATTCAGTTCATGTAGTAGCTAAGTAGACAATCCATTATCTGTCAGATAGCACATGATTGTGCTTTATTATAAAACAAATCTTAATTAAAGGCAAAAGGATGGGGTACTGAATTAATTTAAGATTAAATATCTATAGATTTGTAATCGGAATAGTTTTAAATATCATATAGATAAAGCTGTTACTCCGTTGTGTCATATAGCTGTTAGCTATAGTTTCATACAACATGGAAAAGTTGCCTTAGACAGGAGTATGTCAGACTACTTCAAGCCCGTTACAGAATTCAGGCATGAAACATTACCCTTCACTTTCTGCTTTGGTCCCAACATGTTCCTGAAGCACATACATCCAAAAATCATACTAAAATTGACACAGGCACATGACGTTGTACATAAGAAAGATGTCCTTAAAAGAGGAAAGAAAGGAAGGTAATGCTCTGGATTCCCAGGAAACATCTAACTTAAATGTACAAATTCACTGCATTCTTAGTATCCCCATCCTCATCACAGAGGATCTAGGTATGATGACATGTTTTCAGTTCTTATGTATGTCAACATTCCAGCTCAAAAATTTCTACATCTGCTCTAATGTCTGGCTCTTCTTAATTTCTCGTAATAAAGGAAACATACCTTCCAATGAATTTTCCGTTACAGAACACAGAGAAAATTGTGTTGCATTCACAACTAAATTGATATATGAAAGGCCAAACTCAAGCCTCTGTTTTCATTGGTGTTTATTGCTTGACTCTGTAAATTTTAGGTTGTTGGGGTGTTTTTTTAACTTCTCTACGATCTGGTAAAAATAGTCCCTGTGGAATGTTTACTTTCAAAAGATTAGAAACTATTGCAAAGTACTGTTCTATTTAAATAGAAATAAGATGACATATTGCTAAGTTGAATATTCTATTCTAGATTACAGGATATTACAGTCTAGAGGATGCTCATAGACTGTTTTCATGCTTACAAGTACAAACTACAAAAAATCAATGATGAGTAAATGCATTCGAAGCTCCTCCTTCTTTAGAAAAAATACTTGATCCCATATATTATGATACCATTGTTTTACTTACACTTCAAGAGAAAAATCCTGATTTTTGGTGAACAGATGAGGAGAACTTTTTTGGACTGAGTTTGAGGCAACAGTTACCACCACACCTAGTTTCAGTATCTAGTCAAGAACAAAATCATTCTAGCAACTTCTGTTTCTACTAATATTTTACAAACAGTTAAATTTTGGCTAATCGATTTGGTGGTCTCGTTTTTATCTCTAAGAGCAATCAAGGCAACCCAACTGCAATCTCCGTACTGCTTTCCCCTCTGCAGCTGTGCATTCCCAGATTCCAGTGCAGGACTCTGATTTTACCTGGCAGTATCCTTTAACATTAGAATGACGACTTCTACAAAAGCTGAGAGCAATAAAACTTTCCTTTAAATGCTTGTGATATATCAGTAAGAATTATCCTGTAACACTCCTTGCATCAGAAGGCAGAGCAGAACATTAACTGCTGTACCTTCAGAGTTCAAACCAAACGCCAGTGTAAAGACAGTATCCACTCCTGTCTTTGATTCCGTACTTGCATCTCCTAGTTCTTGAAATAGGTTTTCAGTCTGGTTTGGAGTCTCCTCCAGCAAGAAGTGAACAAAACCATGCTCACCAAAAATCTGAGGCATAAAAAGTCTAAAGAGGTCACATTTTTTACAGGATACATCATCCCATGCTACATGAGATCAGTCAAGAAAGTTGCTTTTCTTCTGGAAAAACCCTGCAACCATTAGAAGAACTTATCCCCGAAGGAAGTTTTAGCTGAAAATACTCTCTCTTCAATTTTATAGCAGATGAATACCATTTGATCTCCTAAATCAAAGTGCAAGCACACAGTAAAGTCTCTGCTTATCTCCCATGCCTGACTCAGAGTGGTGGAGGGGCTTTTGGCTTTATTGTTTTCCTCAGTGTTATAATGGGAATAAAAACAGAGATCCTGCACCAAATTATTGAACTCAATTTCAAATCTTTGAATCTTTCATGCCATGTTTGAGGGGTTTTTTTAATTCTTTTTAGGTAAAAAATACTTTCAAGAAATTACACTGGCTTATGAACAAGATTTTCCAGCTACGTCAAGCATAAGCAATACCTTAATTATAAAACTCAAAGATGGCAGAGACAAGAGCTGTCTGACCATACATATCCTTTTTTGTTTGTATAATGGTTTCTTTTCAAGCCTGCTCCCAATGTAAAGGTTTCTACTAAGAGGTAGTCATCGCTTCAGTGCTCTGAAAATGCCATATTGCTGGGTCATTTCTTCCTTGGAGATCAATAAATTTAATATTTATTTGAGATACAGTCTTTTATTTTTTTTTTCCAGTAACAGCAAAACTAATTGCAAGTGGTTTTCTTTTTAAAAACTGCAGAACATAATGTATCCAAGAGATGCCATCTTCCAATCATTATGGTGATCATGGTAACGGATCTCATTTTCAGCTTCTTAGAGAAATGCCTCACTCCCTCGAGCAAGTGCCCTTGGGAGAAAATGAGACAGCACTTGCATAAAATCATGTGCAAAGCACAGAGATAAAGCCATGCTGTTGTTAGGCAGCATATGCTGCCCAAAAATAATTTGTACTAAGTAAACCCTTCAATGTCTGCAAAGCTGTTTAATGAAAGATGCAATAATTGAAAGATGTAAAAAAGAAACAGATGCCTTTTGTGTAATGAGCAGAAAAAATACCCCAGCACCTGTTTCTTTCTAAAAAAAATTCCACCTCAAAATCCAAACATGCTGATCTTAGCTACAGATTCTGTAACATACGTTTTCTTTTATACAGTAGTCTTAATTTCAGCTTTATTAATTAATACATTATAAAATCAAAATGTGTTTTGTAAAACAAATTCTTACATTATCATGTGATCTTTCTATTAAATAAAATTCTTACCTTAATAATTTTGTTCCAGATGGGCTGCATAATATACACAGATAAAGGATTTGTATCCACAGCACTGTACTGTGAGGAAAAAAAGAAAACATGTTGAACAAAGCACTGAACAATGAATATTTTTCCATCACTGCATATCCTTCAGCATCGCAGAACAATCACTCTTGAGTGTGACTGGCGTAAATTTATTTTATTCTGATGATCATTCATATAGTTTTAATTTAATTTAAAAACACTGGTCTCATTTATAATCACCTTGTTAGCAATCCTGTGTACTAACACAAAGGTTTAGGCTAGTGAAATGGCAAACAGTTCTGCAGTCATATTTTGCTTTTAAAATTTTTTTGTCTTACAAGTTATCCTTTAAGACTGCATTTCTATCGTATTTTTTATTTAATACATTTATTAGCACTATCAGTAATGCAGAGTCTCAGCAGTAGTTCATTGCTAGTATGTGGAATAAGTAGTGCATATGGAGTATGGTCATAAGTGGAAAATTATCTCACAGAGGTATACAGCTTTTGATACAGTAACACGGATGCATTTGCACTATGCTAATTAATGTAAGGCCATGCTATTAAAAGAAGAAGCTCTAAAATAGCACAGTCCATTATCACAATAAAATTTTCCTGTTGGAGACACTTGTAAAAATATTGTATGTGTTTTATAAATTTCAATAAGTACACATCTGTATCTTTAGAAATCTGAGCCTACTCCAAATTGCTGTTGTCTGCTTTCTCAGCAGAGGATGGTACCAAGTTTTATCCTGCCTTGAGACTGCAGAACACAGACTCAGAACCACTGGCAGAAGAGTGAGCATACCACTCACAACTATGTTCTTGAGCCCTGGCAGGTCCATGTTGGAACAAGTTAGTCATGGTTGGGGTGGCAGACCTAATTTTTTCAGAAATTCTTTGACTTTGAAAGTGTGCATATGGCTTATGTTGTTCAAATTATACATTTGACTCACATAAAGATCCAGATGTATCTACAAACAGCATTGTCCAAACATTGTGTGCAGACATGATGTGGGAATAATTCCCACACGCACACGTGTGGGAATGAGATAGGGATGTGTTAGACCACAATTTGTTGAAGCTGTTCACATGCAAAAAAGCTTATGACAGAGAGGCTTTCACTTAACCTAACTTCAGAAACAGCTGATTTTTCTGTCAGTAATTAATTTATCAACCACTATTAGACAGATACCCTTTGGATACCTTTTGGATGAGATTGCACTTAGGCACCTTTCAGAAGACTAAAGTCTGGTAAGATTAATCCCAGCTTCAGTATCTCCAGTCACCAAGCTTCTACATGCACACTTAACATACACACATCTGAGCTAAGGGCTTTCAGTGAACAAGTGCAAACTGGACAAAAGACTGATGCAGCAGCCTCAGGTTTTGAATGTCAGCTAGTACTTAATTCACACAAGAACTACAGAAATCCTCTGAAAAAATAAGAAAATTCAAAGTATCCATTAGCACAACAGAGATTCCAGTTTATCAGGAATCTGTCCAAAGTTTCTCTGTAGCTATTGCCCATTTCTTTACGTCAACTGGTATTCAAAGACTATGTGAGGTACATGATAATTTGCTGGCTAGTCAATTCAATTAATTCAGTGATATTTTCATAAGATGTGCAAAGGTTAAAACACATGACCTTCACTCCTGCGCTTGCTTTGGCTTTCTCCTTCTCTCCTCCACCCCAAGCCTTCACAGTCATCAATAAATTCACAAAAAACTAGGTAAATAATGACAGTAAAATGAGGCTTTCTATCCATAATACTCACTGGCTGTACAGAACTATTGCTTACTCCCAGGAGAAAAAGAAGAAAAATTGATCTAATTTCTTTAAATTATTTTCTTATATAGAAAATATAAGAGATTATATAGAGATTCTATTTTTTTTATTTTCTTAAATGGAAAACATAAGAGATTATGCAGTTTTCCAACAAATCTCTGTGTAATGAACATGAATGTAAAACACAGTCAGCTTTTTGTTTGCTTGACAGTTTCCAAAGTCAAGCACCAAAAACAAAAAGTTATTTAAAAAAACATAATTACAGCCAGTTTCTCTCACTTAAAGACATCTCAAGATCCATTACGCTTCATTCTATTCATTCCTATGTCTGTGGCTGAACCATGGTCCCCTGGGCAGGGAATGAACATCCAGCAGATGTGCAGAAGAATGGATTTGCTCTTCCCCCTTCAGTAATCTGGTTTAGCCAGACCAAAAGAAACACTCATGAAAAAAAAACATTCTGCCAGCTTTCTTTCATGGCAAAAATAAAACTTGACCAATAAGATCTGCTATACAGTTTAACACTCTGTTTTCTTCTGCTTCCAAGAAGCTACTAACCTCAGGGCCATGAAATCCCCAGGAGTTTAATGTTCAAGGCTGCCCCAAACAGCAAAGTACTAAATAACATGTTCATGTTATGATCAGTGAACATGAATGCAAGAGTGCATTGAACCTGATGTAAAAAAACCCCACATTTGCTATTGCACAACTCTGTCCTTTTCAGAGCACTTTCACTGAAAGACAGAAGTGGAGGAAAAAGTGTGTTGGAGGTTTTTCAGTGCAAGACTGATAGGAGTTCTAAGCACTCCCCAGCAAACACTTTCTGCATTAGAAAAGGGATATCTATCATCCCTTATACAAAGAAGGCGGCCTTGGATTAATCAGAAAGCTTCTGTTGATTCTTTTTAAAAGAAGTTGTAATAATTAGGAGGGAATGGTAGTCACAAGGGAATAGGAAAACCAATATTAATCGACTCCATCTTACTCCCAAGTTCAAATACATGTCTGCTGGGTTGTTGTTTTTAATAGCTGATTATCTCCTTGAAAGCCATCTGCTTTCCCTCTGAGCACTAATAAGAGCTTCAAGCAGAGCTAGAAATGAGAATACAAACACCAGACGCATGTACATACATACATGTTGACTCAGGCAGCACACGTAAGACGTGCTTTTACTTTGTGTCCCTGCATCTTAATCTCCATCCAGGAGTTCCAGCACAGTATCGAGTCTCTACTGGTCAGCTGTGTTAGAGGGAAGATGAAAAATGAGAGGATTAGGGTGAAGGGGGGGAAAAAGGTATGAACAACATGAAAAGTAAGGATAAGGGAAAGTAGTTATGAAAAACAAGAGAAAGAAAAATGAGCCAAAGCAAATGTTTAGTTACACAGAAGAAAGAAAACTGTTCTGGAGGGGCAGAGCAGAGACAACCTACACATGGGTCAAAAGTACTCACAGTGACCAAGGTCTGCACTACTAAATACATGATAAATGGTACCGTCTGGCCTTACTGCAACAGTACCTATCCTTATTGAAAACTGGTTACATTCACACCTCACAACACCTGCTGGAGAGTTTTGGAGCCTCATTATCTGGCCCTGCACTCCTAACACATTATTAGTATTGAGTATGTTTCAGTTTGAAGTATCTGAAACAATCTGGAGACTCTGTTGTAACCTAGAAATGTGGCATTTAGGGAGCAAGCTAACCATTAATCAGACCAGGCAGCTAGATCAAGTCGAGGGAGGTTGTCCTCCCTCTCTACTCTGCCCTGGTGAGGCCTCATCTTGGCTCCCCAGCTAAAGAGGGACAGAGAACTGCTGGAGAGTCTGGCACAGGGCCACCAAGATGATCAGGGGACTGAAGCATCTTCATTACAAGGAAAGGCTGCAGGAACAGGGGCTGTTTAGTATGGAGAAGAGGAGACTGGGGGGGTATCTCATTAATATTTACAGGTACATAAATAGTGCATGTCAGATGGTTGGGACATCCCTTTTTTCTATTGTATCTAGTGACAGGATGACAAGGGGTAATGGGATGAAGCTGGAGCACAAAAAGTTCCATTTAAACATAAGAAAGAACTGTTTTACTGTTCAGGTGAGGGATCCCTGGCCCAGGCTGCCCAGGGAGAGTGTGGAGTCTCCTTCTCTGGAGGTCCTCAAAACCTGCCTGGATGTGTTCCTGTGTGACTTGATCTAAGTGGATCTGCTTTAGGAGGGCAGTTGGACTAGATGATCTCTAAAGGTCCCTTCCAACTCCTACAATTCTATGATTCTGTGATCTTCAGTGATCTCCCTGGCCCTCTCCAGCCTTGCACTTGGGAGGTATCCCAAGAACAAAATTTTGGAACGACTGCAATGAAGAGAAAAATATAAAACATGTCTACACAAACTTCAGAATCAGGAGAAAAAGCAAATTGCAAGAAATGCAGTTGCATTAACTGCTATGAGATAGTTATTTCAACTCAAACTGCTCCTTAGGCTAACAAACTTATTTTCCCTTATTTGAATTATCTTCTTCAAAATAGCACGGTACTGTGCTGTGCAGTAACATATATTCAGAAATACAGAGTAAAACTGTTGTGAATTATTTACACTTGAATTGTTGGCACCAAAATGACTCCGTGGGTTTCAATTTGATATTAGTAGCAACAAATTCCTGCCCAGAAATCAGCATTTGTTTTTAACTTTATATATCAGCACATGATTTATTATTTCCATTGTATATGCTGAAAAACTGAGGCACAGATGGGCTGTGATTCAACCTAAGAGTATATAGCAAAGAATGCAGCCACAATATTGTTAGAGGTGTCATATTTATATATACATAATTTAAGTATAAACAATATCAGTTTATTCAAACAAAGTCTGTGCCGCATATTAGCTCAACATTATTCTTGAGCTCACTTTAACAAAAGGAAATAAAGAAGTCTATTAAAAATGTACAGGCTGAAAAGCTTACTTCCCAGACAAAATAATGTTTTAAACAAGAATCTATCAGACTGTAATCACTGTTTAGGCTGCAGTATATTGAATATATGGCCCTATGATCCCTCAATTATTTCGTGTGAAGTTAGATGTCTGCTATGGAAGAATACACTAGTTGCTCCCACACAGAAAACATGAGAACCCTCTAATGATGACACAAGGACTTGGATGAAGAACATAAATATTGTGATATCTGTCCTTTTCCCACAATCAAACTCAGCCAGGTCAAGCACAGGTATGGAAAAGCCACAGCTGTACCCATGTGCTGACATTCTAACAACTCAATGGTCCTGCAGGCTTGGGGAATGTCTTCTTAAGTAGGTTGATACAGTCTTTTATATTACTCATGTAAAAAAAAAAAAAATCTGTTAGTAAGCAATATCTGGCAAAAGAGCCAAACAATGGAAAAAGACAAGAACATGTAAAAAAGCTACTACAAGACAACCAAGCATCTGCCTCATGATGCACCACAGTCATGTGCATGTTGTTTCCTTGTGATGA
Source organism: Urocolius indicus (assembly GCA_013401255.1). Lineage (NCBI taxonomy): Eukaryota > Metazoa > Chordata > Aves > Coliiformes > Coliidae > Urocolius > Urocolius indicus. The sequence goes on along the minus strand of WBNH01008721.1, from coordinate 701,395 downwards.
GTACTGGATAAATTAAAGTAACCTCTGCCTCAATGTAAAAGGAATAGGTACTTCACATTATCGCTGTGGGGGAAGCACCAAAATGAGAGCAGCTGAAATGCAGCAAGCTTCCCCCACACCTTATTCCACATAAATTATCACTCTAAAACTAGTTCAAAGTGTTGTCAAACTTCTAAAGTGTTATCAAGGTTTTAAATGACCACTGAACCTGTAGTCATCTACATCTGTTCAAAATTAATTAAAAGGGTAAGAAGGAGACAAATCATTTCCTCCTGCTTCTAAATTAGTTTTTCAACAAGATAACTAAAGACAGCCTAAAGCAGCTGAGAACCAATACATCAAATTCAAAATAGGCAAAAATATGATCTTTAAACAGGTGATTTATTGAAAATAATAACTCTGCAGAGTGGTTTTCCACAATGTTTGCATGACTGTGTATTTCCACAATGCTACTTGGACATCTACTGATAACTTCTCTGACACAGATAAGTGTGAGCTTGTCATCATTTCACATAGATGCTGGTATCTACATCACCAATTGAAAATTGCGAGGAATCTGCTGAAGGAAAAAGTTTGAAGAACTGATGTTCCACAGCACATATTTGAAATAACATAAAATAAGGTTTAAGCACGTGACGAGGTTTTACTGTCTACCATGTATGACCCAGCTATTCCCTCCATGGTCGGCACAGCATGGGTAGCCCCTTCCTTGGGTCAGAGCCCTGGTCCATAGGCGCTTCCAATTGAGCCTCTGCCTGTGAGACAGAACGGGCAATCAGGCCCTGGTCCATCACCCTGGGGTCCCCACTATATCCAGACATTCTGACAGCTACCATTACCTTCCTATGGCTTCTTTTAACACATCTCCTCTCTGGTTACGCAATTTCACAATATTTATGGTTTGTGAAAGTGACAGGGGGAATGGCAATGGACTGGGAGATGAATATTCTCTTTTGCATTAGTTGAGATTTTTTGTGGTTTTGAAGGCTGTAAAATGACCCTCCCAATCCAGGGCATGAACCACTCACTATTTAAGAGAGCTCAGTGGGAACTCTCCCTTCTGGACAAGTTATTTCATGCTTGAGCAACACCAACTTGCCTTCTATGGTAACTTACACTTTTGGAATCAAACAAAAAATAAAGAAAATACAGAAATATTGACACATCTGGTAACAATTTTCCAACCACCCTTAAGATTCCTAGAATAGATCAAACACGAAGGGATTAATTCTACTTTTTATATGCTTTTATAGGTTTGTAGATGTTATGGGACACAGTCTTGAGTTTTAACAAAAGCTTCACTAAAGAAAAAAGTACACTATAAACAACAGAGCTATACAAGATAGTGAAGGCCAAATGAATTCCAAGTGTTCAGTAGTTTAAAAGTGTTTATGTATTACAAAATGCAGTCCTGTTATTTCCAGTAATAAAATTATGTTATTATTATTATTTAGCTAACCATTCATAAATAATGGCTTGGATTTTCTAACTCCTATTGCTTAAATAGTTTGAACTACCCTGTATACATACATATGCACATATTAGATTAGGTCACCGATGTATAAGTCCAGCAGTTACAAGCCCCTAAGACATCCAGGGCTGAAGCATATGACAATGAGTAGAAACTAAAGAACAAGGTTCATAATTCAGCCTGGAAAAGAGTAGGTGGTAGTGGGAACTTACTAACGTATCTTGACAAAGAAGTAAAATGAAATTATGTGTTAGGTATTTGCACTTTTATGAGATTGAACAGGGCATGTATCTTTTTATATCCAGCATTATTTGTCCCAAGAGTTATCTAATGAACCTTTGTAAATTCACGGGCATAACGTAGCACTCAAACCCATTCACAATTACATCATCACTGGGAAAAAAATCCTGTGGCAAGTAACATCAAATGCAGCATCTCTGTGGTGTATTTCATTATGTTGTTGGCTCATTAGCATTATCATATGATAGGCAGAATTCAAATAATGATCAGAGAGCTCTTGAAATGCCACATGATGTCATCTACCATTACAACAGGATCACGAAACAGAAACAGTGGGCCCACAAAGACAGTTTTTCAGATTATGTAATTTAGTTAGCCCACAATTTTCCTACACATGAATCCAGAGACAGAAAATGTATAGGTAATGAATGATTTGCTTTATTTCACATATTATTCAACAACTTTTAATTACAATCCATCAAAGTAATATGAAGAAGACTGCAAGATTTTATTTGTGTGGGCTGTTGACTCACTGGTTTTATGGAAAGTGGAAAATGTTAGTTTTCAATTCATCAAATATTCAAGGGCTTTATTAAACTGAGGTGGTTTGGAAAACTACAGGAAATAAAACTGGAGAAAACTGCTTTTAAATAATATTTGGGACTTAAAATTAGGGGAAAAACCCTAAAAATGCCATCTACAAAAAACACTAAATAATAAGCATGTAATGTATTTATTCAACATATATTGAATTGGTCCCAAGCAATCACGAACAGTGTTAACCATCTCTTAAGAAGTTCCACATAAATACAGCAATAAAAGTTTCCTGTCCCAAATTTTCAAAATCATGCCAAATCTTTGTGCTACTTGTTCAATTCTTGTTCAATCAATGAGAGCAGATTCCATTTTAATTATATTTCTAAATCTCATAGTTACACAGGTAGTATTGGAAATGCACAAAGACTGGACCGATTCTGAATTTACGGAAAGTAATTCACTAGACTAAACACAGCACACTTTCCTCTTTTGGTATAAGTCTGTACAAGAGAAAAAATCAAGCCTTGAACTATTATCATCATATGTCTGATCTTCTTTCTCTAACCTACCAAAATGAGCTCTGGGATGTAACTCAAGAGGTCTTCTAGGTCCATGCATTCATCTAATGCAAGATCACATTTACTAGACATTAAGGAAGCAGATCAAGTTACCATGAGGTAATGAGCAGATTGCTTGCGGTAAGCATCCATGTCAGCAGATATAGAACACATTATCCAAAACTTTGCTAAAAAGGGTGTCATTAACTGTTTATTAATGCTCAACAATACCCAACTATCCCTCAGAGAAATAAAACAATTTCTTAAGACTGATAAAATGACAGCAGAATTCCGCTTAGTACCAGTTCCAGTGACCCTTAATGACGCAAGACTGATATAGCATCTGCCTTAAATTCCTCTTCACACAGACAGATCTTACGTATTATCTTTCTTTAAAAGTGCATGCATGAAGACTAACTGGCTGTTCAGTCAGTACTATGACTGTTTCTCAAACTTCATCTTTTCTAAGCCTCTTAATGTTCCTAATGCCATTCTGTGGATTGTAAACTGTTTGCCAAAGCAAGTAGGACACGCTATTCCAGCTGATACCTGATCAGTACACTGGCTACAGGAGTATATGTAACTCTTTCACATATCTATGACGCTTCACACTTGAGAGCTTTTTCCTCTTCATTATAACAGCCACAATACTGCTGACACTCTAATCCCCAGATGTCTTTTTGGTAGTCTGTTGTCTCTTATTTTGTTTTCAAAATGTTGATTATCTTTCCCCTAAGCACTATACCCAGTTTACTGAATTCCTTCATATTAATTTCTGGCTATTCTACCCCTTTTTCCAGAACATTTTAAATCATAAGCTTACTCTTCAAAGTACTTTAGTATCCCATTAATAATTTACAAGAGTAATCTCCATTCTGTTAATTTATAAAAGTACTGAACAGTAACAGACCTGGGACAGAGACACAGCTCTGTAGGCAGGATTCCATTTGATAGAACCTCCTACTTTGACAGAGAACTTAAAATTACTTGTTAATGTGTTTCCATTTTACACTGTTGTCATCTTACTTACCTCTACCGACTTAGAAGAATGTAGGACAATATCGTTAAGTCTCACTGAAATGAAACCACGTACAGCTGACTTACTGCCCCCTCTCTTCTCCACATAGGGAGCTACCCTCTAAAAAGTGTCTTGGAAGACAGAAACAGTGTGGACATACCAAGATTAAAATGTGCAACCTCCAATCTTAATTTTTATGTTATCTCTGATTTTTCATATCATAATTTCCCAAAGCCTATTCTTTGAGTCAATCCTCTATAGTTTGTACTTAGATCTCTTTTTTTTTTTTTTTTTTGTGAAAGAGAATAAGCTATCAAAGTTTTCTGGTTTGATGAAGGTCCACACATAGGTGCTGTACAAAAGCCAACGCAAGGCAGCTTTGCAAAGGAAATTCTAAGATCACAGTGATGAGAAGAGGTTATGGCAACAAGAGCTCATCATTAACATTATTGCATTCTGGTGAAGAGGATAAAAATAAAGAACCAATTTGTGCTTTTTTTTTTTTTCACACATCACCTGTCTGTCTCACAACTGGTTGTTTCCAACAGAAACCCAAACAGGAAGAAAAACGTGCAGCTGTGTAATTCCATGGGTGCTCCTCTAGAACTAGAAAATGCTGAAACCAGAAATATTAAAGTAGAAACAACGTGACTCAAGCCCTGCCATTGCCGTTGGTTGCAGCTTTTTGGCTGTGTCACTCCAGATCCCAGGGACTAACACAAAATCCAAGTATCAGCTTCTGCTCTACAGTTGCAGCAAGTGGCCCATGCATGCAACTGTCCTGAAATCAGTACCTGCCCACCTGCCCCACAGGCAAGAAGATGGCAAAATTATCACTACAGCAATATCCAGTGTTGCATCTAAATTTTCTCATCACTACATCCCCACCTGTTCTCAGTGTACTTTTGAGCAGAAGAAAAAGAAAACTAAATCACCAAATCTCCATTAACATGCAGAACAAATGGGAATAGATTGGTAAAGTGAAAGAGCTAGTCCTAAGGATCCTATAGCCCTGCTATAAGGATTTAAAAAAGTTTTATGCCAAACTGGTTCCAATGTGACACCATAGACTGAATGTTATTGGGTGTACTTGTGCGCTCCTAGTACATCTGGTTTAGGTTCATTCAAAGGGAATGCATTTTGGGTGCTCTGGGGTTACTTTGTGATGGAAACCGAAGCTTGATAATTGAGAAAACTTAGTTCAAAAGCACAGTATACAAGGACCTGATGATGCTAAAGCGTGCTGAAGTCTTTGCATTCATTAAGTCTGCCATTCCCTTTGCAAAGAACTGCATCGGTTTTGTTGCTAAGGCCCTCCTCCAACTGTGAACAGGAGACAGACAGTGCCTGAGCCATACAATTGCAGCATTCATGGCAGAGAGATTACTTCAGCTGTGCAAAAATTTTGAAAATGGAACAGTACTTTTCTCAGGCTACATTTATCTTTATGAAAGCAGTGGATTGCATAAATTGTTTTTTTTCAGTTGCATTACGATCAGCTCTTGGATCAGCTCGGTGGATAAATTGTGCAAAGTGCAGAGTGTATTAAGCCACTGATACTAGTGCAAATGTAATGCTGTAATGTGATGCTCAATGGAGAGATGGATGCCTCTACTTAGTTTCCTAAACACGCTTCAGGTCTGGATACAATACATAGTTTCATCGCAACATTGAATATGTGCTAATAAATCCTTTCAGAGATTATCTAGCCTTCCATAGGGCCAACCCATTTATCCCTCCACTGTACTCTAGAGCTGGGTCCACCAGGAAACACACTACAGTTAGCCAGGTTGTTGTAAAAACAGGTAACTTGTGTCTGCTGGGCACAATAATCTTAGTTTAGTGCCAATCTAATCCTGTTGAGTAGGCAGCAAAGGCAGTAGCAATGTCTTCAGTAGGGCTGGGAAGCTGGAGGAGCAGGATGAGGTAAGACCCTAGGCTGAAGGGGATAATGAAGGAGATGGCAGCCAGAGGGCATTAAGAGGTTGAAAAGCATGTCTCAGGCCTGGTAGGTGGTGAGAACAAAGCTGTGGTTGTAACTGCAGCCCTAGGCAGAGGAGGGTGCCATGAGGTGAGGTGAGGTGAGGTGGGGTGGGGTGGGGTGAGGAGACTGTGGCAGTGATATATGACTCTTTGCCTTTCCTTGCTGCACTCCTTTTGCATTTTCAGAGGACTTCAACCTCCTTGAACAGCACTTCAGGAACAGGACATCACTTTCCATGTCCTCCTGCAACCTGGAGCACCAGGAAGAAGGCGCAGGCACCCCACTGCTTAGCAGCACTGACCTCATGCAGCTGTATTTCTCTGTGTGTACGCTGTGTCATTTGGGTTTGTTTATTTATTTCCAGAGTGCCCCAGTCCTGAGTCACCCTGGATAATAGAGACCTGACTACTTGATTTCAACTTTCTAAAACCTGTATTTACCATATTTTTCCAGAACACAGTTGAACGCATACCTCTCAAGTGTGTTGGACAATTCCTATAGTTAAAAAAACTACCTAACATATTTTCTGGCCTCTGCAATGCTCCCAAGAAACCAAACTAATTTTTATATACTCAACTAAAATGTTTTGATATGTGATTCTATCTCTTGGTAATAACTTGCCCTGTAATTAACAAGTACTAAACAATGATTACAAGTTTTAAAAAACATTAGTATGATTCTTTCTCATCTGCACTTGTTTGCAGCTACATTCATTCAAGTGATACGGAAGAATATCATAAAAGCGTTCCTTCTGTTTGTACCAGAAACTCAAATATTTTACAAGAATTGGTTAAATAATGATGTCTGTTTATGCTAAAAATAGCTTTTTCTTTTTCCTCTGGTGATCTCAGTCAAAACTGCAGCTCCACTATTCAAGCAGAAGCCTATGCAACTTATGCCCTGTGGCCGGATGAAGCTTGCAGCATGTTTTATCCCACTCACACCAGAGACACACAAACGGGTTGACACACTTTAACATGTTCTTAGTAAGCAACCTGGAGAAGGCATTTGAAACCACACTGACGCCACCATCATTCCCCCTGCAGCAAGCAGGTACAACTGCTGGCCTGGGGAAGGGATGGGCTTGGTAGGAGCCCAGGAAAGCTGAATGCCCTGGTTGGAAGCCAGGCTGAGAGGTCATCTGGGAAAAGCAATAAGGTGAGAAGCACTGGGAGCACAGGGTTGGGGTCACATTGGGAAGCTGAATATAAAATAAAAGGCTGTGCATTGTGCCACTGGAAGCTGGTGTGTCCCTCATGCTTTTAAGAGGTAGCAGGGTGAGGATTTGTGAACAGAATGGCATAGCCCGTCTCTGGCACTTGCACCTCAACTAAAGCAACACTGGATAATCCCCCTTCAATTCCCTTGTCCTGGGAACAAAACCCAGGTATCTCATAAACCTACAAAGTAACGCTGGTGAATCAAAGTATCTAATGATCCGCCCATTCATTTGAATTCTGCAGGCCTGTTATTTACAAACATGAGGTTTAGTTCAAATTGTTCCAAGCAAGTTTGGGTTTTGGTTTGTTGGGTTTTTTTTCCCCGTCTTTCTTATTTATTTCTCAAAGTCAAATCACTGCTGTGGAGGAAGAATTTGCATAATGCCAGACAGGCACCATCAATGCACTCTTTCTTTCGGAAATACGGAATTATTCCGAAGCCACGTTTCTTTAAAACACTCTGG